>LR999959.1:36491043-36499090 GCA_905220385.1 Xylota sylvarum
TTATTTATTTATTTATTTATTTATTTATTTATTTATTTATTTATTTATTTATTTATTTATTTATTTATTTATTTATTTATTTATTTATTTATTTATTTATTTATTTATTTATTTATTTATTTATTTATTTATTTATTTATTTATTTATTTATTTATTTATTTATTTATTTATTTATTTATTTATTTATTTATTTATTTATTTATTTATTTATTTATTTATTTATTTATTTATTTATTTATTTATTTATTTATTTATTTATTTATTTATTTATTTATTTATTTATTTATTTATTTATTTATTTATTTATTTATTTATTTATTTATTTATTTATTTATTTATTTATTTATTTATTTATTTATTTATTTATTTATTTATTTATTTATTTATTTATTTATTTATTTATTTATTTATTTATTTATTTATTTATTTATTTATTTATTTATTTATTTATTTATTTATTTATTTATTTATTTATTTATTTATTTATTTATTTATTTATTTATTTATTTATTTATTTATTTATTTATTTATTTATTTATTTATTTATTTATTTATTTATTTATTTATTTATTTATTTATTTATTTATTTATTTATTTATTTATTTATTTATTTATTTATTTATTTATTTATTTATTTATTTATTTATTTATTTATTTATTTATTTATTTATTTATTTATTTATTTATTTATTTATTTATTTATTTATTTATTTATTTATTTATTTATTTATTTATTTATTTATTTATTTATTTATTTATTTATTTATTTATTTATTTATTTATTTATTTATTTATTTATTTATTTATTTATTTATTTATTTATTTATTTATTTATTTATTTATTTATTTATTTATTTATTTATTTATTTATTTATTTATTTATTTATTTATTTATTTATTTATTTATTTATTTATTTATTTATTTATTTATTTATTTATTTATTTATTTATTTATTTATTTATTTATTTATTTATTTATTTATTTATTTATTTATTTATTTATTTATTTATTTATTTATTTATTTATTTATTTATTTATTTATTTATTTATTTATTTATTTATTTATTTATTTATTTATTTATTTATTTATTTATTTATTTATTTATTTATTTATTTATTTATTTATTTATTTATTTATTTATTTATTTATTTATTTATTTATTTATTTATTTATTTATTTATTTATTTATTTATTTATTTATTTATTTATTTATTTATTTATTTATTTATTTATTTATTTATTTATTTATTTATTTATTTATTTATTTATTTATTTATTTATTTATTTATTTATTTATTTATTTATTTATTTATTTATTTATTTATTTATTTATTTATTTATTTATTTATTTATTTATTTATTTATTTATTTATTTATTTATTTATTTATTTATTTATTTATTTATTTATTTATTTATTTATTTATTTATTTATTTATTTATTTATTTATTTATTTATTTATTTATTTATTTATTTATTTATTTATTTATTTATTTATTTATTTATTTATTTATTTATTTATTTATTTATTTATTTATTTATTTATTTATTTATTTATTTATTTATTTATTTATTTATTTATTTATTTATTTATTTATTTATTTATTTATTTATTTATTTATTTATTTATTTATTTATTTATTTATTTATTTATTTATTTATTTATTTATTTATTTATTTATTTATTTATTTATTTATTTATTTATTTATTTATTTATTTATTTATTTATTTATTTATTTATTTATTTATTTATTTATTTATTTATTTATTTATTTATTTATTTATTTATTTATTTATTTATTTATTTATTTATTTATTTATTTATTTATTTATTTATTTATTTATTTATTTATTTATTTATTTATTTATTTATTTATTTATTTATTTATTTATTTATTTATTTATTTATTTATTTATTTATTTATTTATTTATTTATTTATTTATTTATTTATTTATTTATTTATTTATTTATTTATTTATTTATTTATTTATTTATTTATTTATTTATTTATTTATTTATTTATTTATTTATTTATTTATTTATTTATTTATTTATTTATTTATTTATTTATTTATTTATTTATTTATTTATTTATTTATTTATTTATTTATTTATTTATTTATTTATTTATTTATTTATTTATTTATTTATTTATTTATTTATTTATTTATTTATTTATTTATTTATTTATTTATTTATTTATTTATTTATTTATTTATTTATTTATTTATTTATTTATTTATTTATTTATTTATTTATTTATTTATTTATTTATTTATTTATTTATTTATTTATTTATTTATTTATTTATTTATTTATTTATTTATTTATTTATTTATTTATTTATTTATTTATTTATTTATTTATTTATTTATTTATTTATTTATTTATTTATTTATTTATTTATTTATTTATTTATTTATTTATTTATTTATTTATTTATTTATTTATTTATTTATTTATTTATTTATTTATTTATTTATTTATTTATTTATTTATTTATTTATTTATTTATTTATTTATTTATTTATTTATTTATTTATTTATTTATTTATTTATTTATTTATTTATTTATTTATTTATTTATTTATTTATTTATTTATTTATTTATTTATTTATTTATTTATTTATTTATTTATTTATTTATTTATTTATTTATTTATTTATTTATTTATTTATTTATTTATTTATTTATTTATTTATTTATTTATTTATTTATTTATTTGATTTGATTTGATAACTGGAGAAATCTTAAAACAATTCCCAAAAAAAAGTTTAAAGAAACTAGCACAGATTATAAATGCTGCATTCAGGATAAGGTATGTACCAAGCATGTGGAAAGTCGCGGAGGTAATTATGATACCAAAACCAGGCAAACCACCTAGTGAAGTTACCTCCTATCGTCCAATATCGATACTGCCTATATTGTCCAAGCTATTCCAAAAAATGTTGATTAAACGTCTGCATAAAACAATCGAAGAAAAATCGCTAATTCCAAACCATCAATTTGGTTTTAGAACAAAGCATTCCACGATTGATCAGGTGCATTGAATAACGGATGAAATCGAAAAAGCATTTGAAGAGAAAAAGATATGCTCTGCTATATTCCTTGATACAGCACAAGCTTTCGATGAAGTCTGGCACAAAGGACTGATCCATAAATTGCAAAAGCATCTACGAAAGCAATATTCAGAAATTTTAGAATCTTATATATTGCAGCGATATTTTAGAATTAAAGAAGGGGATGAGTACTCCACATTGAGAGAAATAGAAGCTGATGTACCACAAGGCAGTGTGCTAGGCCCTGTATTATATCTTTTATTTACCAGCGATCTACCAGAAAGTGAAGAAATAACTATGGCAACATTTGCAGATGATACTGCTGTACTTGCTGTGGGTGAAACTGTAGAAATAGCGACGAAAAAGCTACAGAAGGCAGTGAACAATATTTCAAAATGGACCAAGAAATGGCAATAAAAACGCTTAGCACATCCCAGTATTCATAAATAATAATGTAGTAGAATACGCAAACACTGCAAAATATCTAGGCATGAATCTAGATGCAAAGCTGCGCTGGAAATCCCATGTAAAAAAAAAATAGACGAATTGAACATGCGTTACAGTAAAATGTATTGGCTTATTGGGAGATACTCTTGTTTGTCCAACTACAATAAACTACTGCTTTATAAGCAAATTCTAAAACCAGTATGGACCTACGGGCTCCAGCTGTGGGCACATGCACATGCAAATCAAATTTAAAAAAATACAAACTTTTCAAAATAAAGTGCTACGGAACATAGTAAATGCACCATGGTACATAAGAAACTCTGATCTGCATAGAGATCTAGAAATTGACTTGATTGAAGATGAAGTCAAAAAAGTAGCTAATAGGCATAAACTTAGGCCTCTCAACCACGTCAATTTAGAAATGACGCAACTACTTAATGCTGCCAATCTGACTAGGAGATTACGAAGATAATAAAAAAAAGCAATATACATACATACATGCATATGTAGCTTGATCAGAAGAAAAAAGTGATTAATATTGTTAAAAAAAAAAGGTAATCGACAAAAAAAGGTTTCTTAAATTTTCAAAAGACAATTATCAGAAAAAAATTGCTAATTGGTTTAATAAACTAGGTGCGATAATAATCTTAAGAGTTAGAAAAAAAATGTATGTTCCATCTGAGCCTAATCCCATCGGGATAGGTACGTTTCAGCTATGACCACGCCCACTTTTTGGGGGCGTTTTCAAAATCGATTTTGACGAAAGTCTCTCTACACAAATGCATTGCTACTATTACAAACCAAAACCCACAACAACAATGTACAATAAGCGAAAGCAGGTCAATACTATTGAATTTCACCTTTACGTGCGATCGCTTAAAATAAAAAGAGACAGCAATACATTTTACCAAAATCACTACATGCGACTGCCTGTAAAAGATATATAAAAGTGGTTTTCCCATAATGCTTTTCTAAAGGCGGGTTGACTTGATCGTGAGTGTGGTAGTTTCTCTCTCTGCCATCGAATGAACTGGTGTGATTATGTATGCTTTTTTTAAATCGGTTTCATTTATGGTTTTTTTTATTCTTTCTTTTTTTAAAAAAGGGTTAGTTACGGATCTTTAAATTGAATGTTCCATTCCAAAACATCAAAATGAACATTTGTACTTTACTATCACTTTATGAAACATCATACTTAGCGATTCAAAATTTTCTATTCATCATTATCTGGCTGCTAAGTTTTGTTGTAGCTGGTAACACTAATTGAGTGGTCATATTAGGCGTTTTTCTTTTTTAGTTCAGAACAGAGCTCTGAACAGAGTCTGAACATGTAGAGCGCGCTCTGAACGGAGCACGCTCTGAACGCTTTGATTTATTTAAGAAACACGATTGAGCAGTACCTGTCATATTACTGCAAAGTTGATTGAAGATTCATGTTTTCTGTCTTCTTAAACACTAAAATAGCGTTTATACACAAATAAAGTTTTTATTTAATTATTAACTACTAATAATTAATTAAAAACAAAGCCTCGAACTCCATTTCAATTGTTTTCGATTTCGGTTTCTCATTGCTTTACCCCCTGTCAAACGTCAAATTCACTGTGCTCGGGTTTTGCTCAGGATGCTCAATCAATTCATGCTGAGCTGATAGAGCGCGCTCTGAGCACGCTCTAAACGAAAAAAGAAACACCAATCGAGTGCTCTAAGCGCTCTGAACTAAAAAAGAAACACAAACATTTTTTTTGACAACTCAGGCTCTGCTCTGAACTAAAAAAGAAAAACGACTATTGTGGTGAGGGTTGTTTACATTTTTTTCTTTCACACGTCTTTTTAAAGGCGTGTTGACTTGAATTGTTATCAGTCGTGGCAAAGAGAATAAGCAAAGAAAATTCTGGCGTAAAATACTTTACTTTAGCCTATACCTAATTTGGACATTTCGGTAGTGAAACTGCGTTTTACTGCTTTGCAATTCGCCAAAAACACAATTGTCAGTCGGAATTGGGTCAACAACCTAATGTTTCCTCCTATAATATATATAGCATAAGTCATATGTGAAATTATATCATTTATTAAATGTATAATAAAAATGTATGAGAAAATAATTTTTGAGTTTTTTTTTAACGGAACACCCTGTGCTACAATCTGAAATAATTTTTCCAATCTTCTATCCCTCTTTCACTGCCGTCTATTTCTCGTGTCGGTGAACTTACTGATAACAATTTTTCAAAAACACGTGGAGAGTGTCCCTACTCACTGTAAGTAGATATACTCTGTTGTGCAGGTCCACATAACACTGTGAACTGTAAAGAATCAAATGTCATAAAATGTGCTAATTGTAAAGATTCTCACAAAGCTTCCGATCCATCGCGCATCAGCAGACTTGCATACCTGGAGATGAAAGAGAAATCTGCAAGGAAAAGGTCCAATTCTCTTATCGCTTCTTCTCATTCACAGGCACCACCGCGATCGCAAGCTTTTCGCCATACTGAACATATGCATAATCAGCACCTTGCTGAATCGTTTCGTTCCATGAATGATTTTCCCCCGCTTCCAGCACCACAACGTCAGCGACAGGTTCCACTGAAAAACGGCGCTGCAGCTACTAACCTAAATCCACCAACACATAATGTGTGGGAGAACCAGTCCCTCTCTGCGATCGACACCATTGTCAACAACAATGCTTCGAGCAGCATTGCAGGCAACATCTCACTAAACATAAACAGCAACATTTCCAATGATGATTCTGCGCTTTTCAGCATCGACGAGTTAAACACCCTAGCAATGGAAATGATTACATTATTATCCTTTTGTAAAACAAAAAGTGATCAATTTAAAGTAATCGCACATTTAGCAAGTAAGTTCTTGTATAGTAAAAATAAGAAATATGGCAGACAAATATATTAAAATTATTAATTGGAATGCCAGAGGAATTCGAAAGAAAGCTATAGAGTTTATAAACTTTTTGAATAGTAGCAACATTGACGTTGCATGTGTTACTGAGACCGGTCTGAAACAAGGAATGAAGTTATCAACATCAGAATTTTTTTTTTTTTAATTTTTTGTTTTTTTCCATCACAGAGCACACAGAACACTACGCTCTCTCAGTGTAAACTCTCAGTATCGCTTAACACAACTGTTTTTTGTTGCGCGACTACGGAATCATCTACCGATCTTCAATCTTATAGACTACTTCAAAGAACAATATATTAATTAAACATACAGAAAAGCTACAATCCGTCTGGAACGGATCGTATGATACCCTATCCTCCTCTCTATAAAGTGGGCGTGGCCAAATTGCATATTGTACTCAAATATAGCTATAATGTCGAACGTTTGAGGATGTTACATATAAAATTTTATCAAAATAGGTTTTTTGATGATAGCGCCCCCAAAAAGTGGGCGTGACCAAAACTGTTCTATGGGTGAATTGTAGGGAATCTAAATACCCAAATATTTGGTCTTAACAAAATTTTTCGGTTTCATATAATTTAGTGAAGTTATAAAAAAGTAGGCGTGGCAGTGGGCGGATGTAAAAAATTTTTACACTTGTACTGTATCTTTTTCTTGGAAGCCCAGATATGAAATTTCAGCGTCCTAGTTAAAAATTTAAGGCCCAAAAATCGGTTTTGTGATGAAAACGCCCCCAAAAAGTGGGCGTGGCCAAAACTTTTGTATGGGTGGATTGTAGGGAATTTGAATGCCTAAATATTTGGTCTTAACAAAATTTTTCGGTTTCATATAATTTAGTGAAGTTATGAAAAAGTAGGCGTGGCAGTGGGCGGATTTAAAAAATTTTTACACTTGTACTGTATCTTTTTCTCAGAAGCCCAGATATGAAATTTCATCGTCCTAGCTGAAAATTTAAGGCCCAAAAAGCGGTGACATACGGACGGACGGACGGTCATCGCTCAACCGATTTCGCTATTGATGCTGATCACGAATATATATACTTTATAGGGTCTATCTCGATTATTTCTCTATGTTACAAACTATGTGTCAAACTTAATATACCCTTAGGATAGGGTATAAAAAGTGAATAAATACTATTCCGAAATTCTACTCGAGATAAGCAAAAATCAATTTCGCTGCAAAACTGATTAAAGTTGCGCATGCAGCTTGAAATTGGCTCATTACTACCATAACTAGTTCTGTGCCTATCAGAAAAAAATAAATTTTTCACCCGAAGTGACCTTTGGGGAATATAAATATTTACGAGAGGAACTAATTCTGGTGAATTAATATGATAATTAATAATATCGCGAATAAACATGACCGATGATGCCTTACGCCTGAAACTTAAGGTTTGCAAGCTTATCAAATTACACCTTCTATCATAACTAGGAAGTTCATCAAACCTATTTAATTTGCGAATAGCATATTTCGTAAAGTTTTTTTTGAACTCTTTCTTAACGAAGCTCGTGAATAACATATGGTGAATCCCAAATGATAGATGAAAATTCTAAATAAGGTCTGACTAATGAGCAGTATATAGCTTTAAGGCTATATACATCTCGAAAGTCTTTACAATTACGTTT